>JAZGTH010000062.1:1005000-1052500 GCA_036877525.1 Chromobotia macracanthus
TGGAAACAGAAAAAGAACCAGTTTCCCAGCTAACAGGGAACGTTGGCTAATGTTCTCTAAAGGTTCTCTCATGTTTTTCAAAATATTCTTGCAGTAACGTTAGAAGAACACAATTTTATTGTTATATATATCATATATCACAAACGTTATTCTTAAGTTGTTCGTGGAACGTTTAAAATGTAATATAGAATCTATAACATTTCTAGAACATTCAAAATAACATTTTTAACATTTTTGTTACTTAATGGACATGTTACAGAAACGTCCCCACAACCTATAATTGTTACCTGGGTTGTTGGATGGAGTCTCCAATATATTTTATTTAAAGACTCCTCTCCTGTTTCTGTTTTTTTACCTCCCTGGCCAGGTCATAACTTGCTCTTTTTATCCTCTCTTCATACATTATTTCTTCTCCGTTTATGTGTCAGTTTCATTTTCCACAATTCATCTTTTCATCTTTCATAGGTTCACTGCACCTCCCCTGATGTCACTCAGGATAAATAAAAAAACAGCCTACATCAGGTCAAATACTGCTGGCAGAGGTTTGCTGTAAACTGGTTACTTCTGATCTGTGTACACTAGGGTGGATAAATAGTGAGAAAAATATATGTAAAGACGTGTGTGTGTGTGTATGTCTGTGTATTGTGTGTATTGTGTGTGGTCTGTGTATAGTGTGTGTCTATAGTGTGTGTGTATAGTGTGTGTGTGTATAGTGTGTGTCTATTGTGTGTGTCTATAGTGTGTGTGTCTATAGTGTGTGTGTGTGTGTGTGTGGATGAGATGCAGGTTCTGTGGTCTACAGAGCGTGCAGTTAAGCAGCTGACATTGCAGCATCCAGGCAAAGATATAACAGTAAATATGCAGTGTGTGCAGGCAGAGCTGATGTGAGTGAAGATCCAGCCACTGCTCTGTCTTCTCATTTCTCCTGTGGTCCTGATGCTCCTCAGCTCAGCTCTGGTTTCCCCTCACAGAGACTCCCAAAAGATTTGCTTCTACACTGCCTTGCTAGTTGCTCATTTCTTTTCATCTCTCTCTATTGTTTGGATCAAATGATACACTGTTCTACAACTTTAACACCAAACCATCTAATCCCACTTTCATCACACTGTATAATCATCATTAAGCAGAACTCCAGAAATGTCTAGATTAACTATCCATCTGTTCTTCCCATTTATGATGGGCTATGAATTATGGAGTATACTAACATTCATCATTTAATAGAGCTACAGAAATGACTAGAAATAACGATCCAGTTTTTTAAATGTTGTATTAACATTATTGTTTGGTTAAAAGGTTTTAAAAAACTTTTATAATAATATACGTAATTTTTTTTGTATACTTAATAATAATGTTTTTAATATATGATGTTAGCCAAAGCTTTGAGAACATTCCCTGGGTAGTCAGTCTAGCGGCACACTCACCATCATGATTGGCGTTTCCTAACGTCCAGGGTTCATCGGAGTCAAAATGCGTATCTCCACCAATTCCAGGACCAGGAAAATAGGCATGAGCCAGGAAACCTCCCTCTCCGTCGAAAGGAGAACTGTCACCATGAAAACCAGAGGCAAAGAAGATCATGATGTCGGCCTCTTTACCCTCATTTTTGATCTCGGAGTAAGCCACTTCCTGGAAGGTCAGCGGGGTCACGGTCTGCCAGACATCGAATGCCTGGCGGATCGCCCTCTGAGTGTCCTTCTCTCCCACCTTAGGGGTGAAATTATGTATACTGAAACCAGAAGAGCAGAAAGTTTGAATGAATGAAACATCACATGCATAACATAGCTTGAATGAATAATCAAGTCATAGTCCTGCAGTGTGACACAGTACACTCTTAAAAAGGGGCTTCACAATGCCACAGAAGAGCATTTTTGGCTGTATGGTTCTGAAAAGAACCTTTAACATTTACAGAACCTTGTGTCACAGATCCATCTGTTTCACAAAAAGTTCTTTTTAATGGAAAAAGGTTCTTTAGGTTATATAAAAGTAAGAAATGGTTCTTTAGAGAACCACAAATGGTTCTTCTATGGTATTGCTGTAAAGAACCTTTCAAGAACCTTTATTTTTAGGAGTGTTCTATATACTCCATATAAAAAAAACATATTTGTTTTATCAATATTAAACAGCTTTTATGATGAAAAATATATGATGAAAAAATTAGGAATACAGTGCTCAGGATTACAAGATTTTTCAGTATCTCTATAAAGCAGACAGCACAGTGACATCACTGAGTCCAGAAGAATTAGCTCTCCAGTAAACTGAATTGAACGCAGTAGAGTGCACACTGCTGTGCTGTTACATAAGAATTAATCTGCATTAAAAATGTCCTTGAATATGGGGCAGAAGTTAAACCAGGCCAAACACTGAAGGCACAAGCAGATGGCTGCTCATGACACTCAACTGCAGTCACATGCAAGTGAGAAAATCATGTTTAATTAACCAGCCACTACAAACTAAACGCAACCACGCATTACACGAATAACTGAAATTAATTAGGCCTATAAAAGACCAGAGCAAACAAATGTTTGCATATCATCTTACTGGCCCACAGAAATTTACTACAAGTATAAAATATCCCAGAATCCTTTGTGTTTTGACTTCAAGGACCAAACCTAAACAAATGGTCAAAATTCAATTTTCATATAACATCATGTTTATTTACATACCTTCACTCATAGATTTTTGAAGGCATTATAGATGTATTGTTTTATGTGTAAACAAAGACAGAACTTCTGCTGAGAAATTGCAGTTATTTGCTGATTGAAAGTCTCTTTACATCCTGATAGCAATCACATAGTAATGTGGTAAAAAAAGAATGTTATCTGTAGAAGGCACAGGACTATAAAATGTTTATCCAATCATTGCATTCGGTCTGAATGTAGCGATAGGATGTTTTACTTGCCTGTCAAACTATATATGGGTTTGTGTGTTGGAGGAGGCGTGGCTTTGGAGAGCGCTCTGAAGAGAGGGCGAAACTTATGCTTTTAAAGCTATTGCTATTGCAAGCCTCTGAAATTGCTTATCATAGCTTTAAGTCTAACAGAAAACAGGCACACAAATATATCTTCCCTGGTATATATAGCACAACAAATCCACCGGCTGACAAATGTCTCCAGGCGCACAGTATAAACCATCATACTTCCAGCATGTAACTACACCTTCTGCTCTAAAAAGAAAAGTAAATATTGTGAAGAAAAGTTGAGTGGGTTTCAAGGCTAAATAATACTGAAGTGAAGTTCTCTCATCATCTGCCTTTGTCATCTCATATTTTCTGCTCTCAGCTGTTCCTCTTAACCTTCTGATCTGCTGCATCTCTTGCTCTCTGTCTCTCCCATCAGCCGAAAACAAAAGCATATTTTAACCTTTTTGAGGTTAGACAGCATTTCTGTGACATCTGTCTGTATCGTTGCATAAGCAGATGTGAAACATACACGTGTCAGTACAATATGTACTAAACCAATTTACAGTACCAAACATGACAAAAATGTTTTCAGATCCATGTTGCATTTGTCAGACCAAACATATATATATACATTTAAATACGTTTTCTGTGGAAGGTACAGGACCATGAAATGTTCGTCCAATCAATGTGTTCAGTCTGAATAACAGGTATGTCCTACCTGCCTGTCAAACTCTGTATTTTCATACCTCCACTCAGTCAATCTTCTGTCATCAGCATGTTCATGTGGTGGAGGCGTGGCTTTGGAGAGAACTCTATAGAGGACGGATTTAATCCTTTCAAAGCTAACTTGCTATTGCTAGCCTTTCTGAAATTGCCTGCTCAACCTTTAATGTCATCCATGTCGAAATGTTTACCCCCGTTTTGGTGCAGTTACTGCTGAAGTGAACCAATCAAACTCTGATCCCCGATTTGGACAAACAGGAACCCCCAAACTCTCACCACCACTTAAGTCTGCTGTTATGGTTGGATGTTTAAACAGAGAGAACACAAACTTTGGTGCTGGGCAGAAACTACTTTTTGTCTTTAAAGAATAAAGTAAAATGTACTTGATAGCTTGAGAAGGCTAATGGGCCCTGCATTAAAGAAAATCAAATCACGCAAGGTGCAGTTAGCTACAGATATATGGAGTTTTTGACAGGCTTCTCTGTGAGCATTCAGTGGCCATTGATCTATAATGAGTACATATGACTTCTGAAGGAACATTCAGTGACTCACTTTACCTGTACGTGATCTTTTTGTCCCTCCATTTTTGTCCAGTGAGGGCATAGCGTTTATTTCTCCTGCGTCGGCTGATGTGAGGATGATCTGGAACCCCACAGCGAGGTTTCCTCATCCACCTGAAAGCACACAGATAATAACAACAAGATGTCTGTCATAGAAGCTCCAATTAAAGCTGCGCTTGTTACTTTTTCCTTTGTAAAACCACCTTTTTTTTTATAATTTTAACTCTTTTTTTTTTAAAATATAAATTAATTTTTAAATTTAAAATTTTTAAATTTTAATTTTTTTTTTTTTTCATTGGTACATTGGAACGTTGGTATTTTTTCAGGGGGCACAAAGAAGGATGTTTATTGTTTGGAGGGGTCAGCCATTTAAAAACGTTTGGGAAACGCTGCTTTGGTTTAATATATTTTAGTGAAAATTACTCAGCAGCTACTGTATGAAGCTACAGTCTGCTCAAAACAATATCAATGTAGCACAGGAGATTTAACTGCTATGAGCAGCCGTACAGTATATGAGCAGTCGTACAGCTGTACAGGTACACCGTACAGTAGAGTGTTACTGTACTTACTCGATGGTGGTTTGATCCAGGACTCCTGTCACTGGAATGCCATAAAAGCGCTGCATGGCAGCGACCGCAGACTGCATGGCTTTCTCTGACCGCAGGTCTGACGTTCGGATGTCATGAGGGAGCAGGTAGCCGTAGTTCTTCAGCCACGTCTGAGAAGAGATGAAAACATGAAGAAACTTATGAAGAAACATGCAGCGAAAATACAGAGTGAGATTACACGCATGATTATAATGATTATGCTTAATAAACCAACAATATGTGAGGTCATCTACATTATATCTAAACTAAATTATATCTAACTATTAGATTATTCCTGTAACATTCAAAATAACATTTTTAACATTATTTGTACTTAATGGAAATTTTAGGGAAATGTTCTTACAACCTTAAATTGTTAGCTGTGTGTTGGTTTGCATGCAGATGGACTCAGTGTTAAGTAGGTTCAGAGATAAGATAAGATAAGATAAGATAAGATAAGATAAGATAAGATAAGATAGGATAAGATGATAAGATAAGATAAGATAGGATAAGATGATAAGATAAGATAGGATAGGATAAGATTCTAAATTGTGACTTCTGCATGAATCCTGAAACACACCAGCATAGGTATCGCTATTTAAATTGATTTATAGATAACATATAGATTTATAAATATCGTCCATTATATACTGTAGGTTATTAATCAAAAACAAAAGATTCAATACGTATCCCTGCAGGAAACACACACCTGGAATATGACAAACAACTGCTTACATGGCTTTAATATATGTGAAGAAGGGGAATTTAACACAAACTATTTTTGTGAGGTTTTCTAGGTCATCCACTGAATGTGTGTTTATTCCGTTTGTTCTCCATTAGAAAAACAATCCAAGCTCGTTTCCTTAGACCTACTCCTTGATCTCTGACTCTGTGTGTTTAAGAAAATAGAAATAGAAATCCTCTTTGCTCATGGACACACAGCAGAGAACTCAAATGTCTCCTGAAGCAGTGGAGACAATGTCTCTTCAGTTCAGCTCATGGATCTGTTTGCAACATGAATATTTTAATGCTGAAGTTTCTGCAGGACTCATTACATTAAAAATAGCTCTCTCTTATTGGGACTTGTAGTGTTAATCCCATAATAACATTCATAAAATATCACCTGAAAATCACATTATGGTCAAGGTAAATAAAAATGAATAAAACACACTGTTAACATCCTGTGTTTCGTGTTGTTTATATGTCTGTGTCTGAGTATTTTAAGGCATAAAGAAATTAAGAATTAATACAGGAGAAATATTAATGATCAAAGATGAGTTTTAAGGGATAAAATTATTGATTTAAATTTTCTGACTTTAAAACCTGGAAGACACCACATAAAGTATCAGCCTTTTTCAGCCATGTATATACCCTTTATGTATATACCCCTATATGCCTGTAAACCAACAAAACAAGCTTTTTATACATCCATTAAAATACTTTTAATGGCTCTTTCACAATACTGTAATGTGTATCAGTGTCAATTTAACACACAAACCTTTAACAATAACGTCACTTTGCAGATTCATTCAAAATGCTAAAAAGCAAACTTCATACTGCCCAGAGTGCACACTATTCTGTGACATAACTGGCTTAAACCCCCATGGTAACAGCAGCACTGCATGGCCTCCTGGGAAATCGTCCCCATTAAATAATTCACCAACTCTCTAACTGGTCCCAGCATTACAGATCAGCACACAGTGAAGACTGAAACCAACTCTAGCTCTAACAATACATGTCTCATCCAATCATCCAATCAGAGAGAGAGAGAGAGAGAGAGAGAGAGAGAGAGAGAGAGAGAGAGAGAGAGAGAGAGAGAGAGAGAGAGAGGACGGGGTTGAAATCTTTGATAAATCCAACACCTGAACACCATAAAATACTGAGACGTCTTAAATAAGACATTTAACAATGTTCAGTGGAATTCGGTTTGAAGTCTGATTCACATTTCTTTGCATGTAATGAATTGTTCTCAAGAACTGTTTTTTAATCAACATTGCGTTGACTTTGTAAAAAAATAAAGACTTACTTCTGAAAATGATGAGTAACAGTATTTTTTAACACTAAATATTTGTGGGTACTGAACATATTTATTAAAAACTACAATGCTTTATCAATTAATGGAACATGGTACAGTAACTTCAAAGGTTAATTATTGTTCTGGCCTCTGTTCTGGTCATTATGGGTTTAGGGAATATTGCAGTATAGCTCAATGAAAGCCTTAACTTGAGCTGCAGGTAAATCATTTTGCAAACCTAACAAAATGATACAGTATACATGTACAGTACAGTACACATGAAACACAATGCTCAGCAAACAGTGAGCTGGTGTTCCTGACATAAGCCCAGGACTTCTGTCTTTGAACAGCTGTCTGTGAAACACCGTGTCTCGGCTGCTGCCAGGTATTACAGATGATATTCTACCCTCACAGGCAGCGTGCAGTAATGCTCTGTTAACACAATCTCCAGTGTGCTCCCACAACAGAAGCAGTCCAAACACAGTGAAAGATCTTTGGCTATTTTTATGTTTGGAAACAACACCCACCGCCAACAAGAGCTTATGCTTACATTCTTTCAAACTGTTTATTTAAGCCGTAAAGTTGCCTTGAATTCTGTATTCCTTTAAATTAAAGAATAAAAAGCTTATATATTACTGGCATCGCATTACTTCCGTGTTAGCCCAGCTAACAGGAACACATTACTGCATGTTAAGCTACAGGAGCTGCAGATAAATGTTGAGTGACGTCTATCTTATGTTCTAGAAAACAGACTGATGGTTGATTTGATCTGTCAGCGCTCAGCAGAGCGTCAGGTCGTTTATTTGATGTGAAACACATGAAACCTCACACACATTAGATTATATTACAGCAGATGTCAGATGAGGTCATCAGACCCGACTGGAGAGCTGTACAGTCTCATGGGGGACGGTTGTGCTGCTTCAGCAGAGCAATTCAGTTCAATAACCCTTCATTGTTTTTAAGCAGTTATGTCATTATATATGCCATAGGAATGATGTCAAATCATACAGAAGAAACTGTTTTCCAGCTAACAATATTAGGTTGTAAGAACGTTTTCCTAATGTTTTCATTGAGTAACAAAAACATCAAAAAGGAATGTTCTAGGAACATTCACAACCTCCAGTTTTTTAAAGTTTGTATTAATTTTATTGCTTGGTTAGAGGAACATTATTTAAACTTTTTTTTAAATGTTAGTAAAACGTTTCACTAACATCTTAAGAATTATGTTTTTGATATATAAAATATAATGTCAAAAACCATTCTACTAACACTACTGCAAGAACATTTTGATAATCTTGCGAGAACTTTTACAGAATGTTAGCCAACATTCTGAGAATGTAACTCCCTGTTAGCTGGGGACGGTCTTGTGGTTAGCATTGAGCTCTGATACTTAAGCAGGCAACACGAGATCGAGTCTGGCTCATGCAGCTTCCCGCCTTCTCTCTATAAAAACAACTTCCTGTTCCCCGTCATTATCCGGCCAAAATGAAAAGAACATCTATAGAGGGAAATGGACAGAAAGAGAAACACGAGGAACATAAAAGAAGAGCAGGACGGAGAGATGTGGACAGCGGGACAGAAGACGAGTGTACAGGAGATGCAGGAGTGTGTCCGTATCCCTCACAGCCGGACAAAAGAAAACACAGCGATTAGCATCACAACAACAACTACAGTAACAAAACCATGACTGCTCCAAATTCACTGTTAACATTGTAGCTATTGCTAACAACCACACGTAAAAAAGCTGCTACACGGTGCCATAGAAGAACCATTTGTGGTTGTATGGGTCCATAGAGAACCTTTAAAATCTGCATAAACGTTCTGTTTTACGAAAGGTCCTTGTAGTGAAGCATGTTTTAAGGGTATTTCAGTAGGTGTTACACAATATTAGTGTAAATAAATTAGCTTTCCTGGCCTTGTGCTTTTTCTGCTCTTGCGTTTAATTTCTCCCTCAGCATGTGGCATCTTCATAAGACACATTCAGGGCAAATTAGACTTTTATATCAGGAAACTGTGTCGACCTTCTTATTTAGTTTCCAGAGTGAGAGAAACCGCTTTTATCTTATCAGCACCATCTCGTGTGTGTGTGCAGGGATGTGTGTAAAGTGTGTAAGAGTGTATTGACTGTTATTTAAAACACACAATTGTTTACATATGAACACCTTTATAAATGTACAATAATAAAGGATCTTTTGAGGATCACAGATGATTAAATCTGTGAAATTCATAGTTTTTTATGTATTTATAATGAATTTTATTAAATGTGTTTCATAAACACCATCACTTTTATTTAGTTATATATTAATCAATTAGCATGTAACACATTTAATGTGATATAACAATTAAATTTGCATTCTGTGTGATTTCTAAACAATGCCACTATAAACACCTTCAACAGAGAGCAAAAATATGGTTAAAAACAACAACGGAGCAACAGCTACAGCGTTCAACACAAGAGACCCCAGTAACGGAAGCAGAACTTCCCACACTCCAGAATCACAACTGTATCTCAGATGTTTCTTCTAATCTGTTGAGGAGAAATAGACTGCCATGCAAATGAGACAATTTTTGAAAGATATTAAGAGTACAGAGCTATAATATTAATTATATTCATTAATTACATTATTTTATATTACATATATTATGTGCTCTTCATTTAGTCTCATTTCCATCTAGGACAAGCAATTAAGATCTCACGTGTGATTTTTCTTTCTTCTGGGTGATTTCAGATGCCTGCACTCTCTTAACAGACAGAAACCACTGAGTGTTTACATTTGGCTGTAGCTTCCCAGACTCTGAGACATGCAGGTGAAGAGGTTTCACATCTCCAGAGGCCCAGACATGGAAGGAGAAATCCATTGATTGTTCGGGAAACACACTAGTCAGATCTGAAATCCTGCACGCCTGTATGTCTAATTCATCCAGACCTTCAAATGATCAGAAAGCTCCACTGCAGCTTCTATTGACAATTTTAGTTTGTAAGAATGTTTCCCTAACGTTTCCATTAAGAAATGAAAACGTTATATTGAAAAGTTCTAGGAACGTTCCTCATATAACCTACAGTATTTATCTAATTCATGTACTTTATTTACCTAATAGCTTTTGTGCAACCTTATGTTATCAACATAACATCAGGAAATTTAGGAACTGTTTTATCTGTAAATATTGCAAAACAGCTTGAAACAGTAAGAGCTCTATTGTATAAGTAACCCAGTGCCACAAAGCAGAACTCAGAACTGTGTCTGCCTGTCGACTGAACGCCTCCCTGCCATCACATCAATAATGAAGGATCCTATATTTGGAACACACATAACAGCGTCTTTACATCTCAACACAAGCATTATGTGGCTGCAAAACACGACCTATGTGGATATGAGGAAAAAATATTATTCGACATTCATCTGGTCTTTAAAGAAAATCATTTGGGTATCAAAACATGTGAAGTTCTTTGTCCTGTCTTTGCTCAGTGAAGTACACCATCAGTGTGTGATCCCACACCTCAGATCATGAAGACATGTTCTCCACACAGCAGATACAGGCGCTGTAATGCACACAATGAAATGAAGCAGTTACTGGCAGGCTGATAATGGCTTCAGTGTGCTTATTTCCAGGAAGAGCGGACATCAGACCCTTGTGTCTGTCTGAGGCGATGGAGGAAAATGGAGCAGAGAAGATGAAACTGTATGTGATGGTTATTGTTGTGCGCTACCTGCGGTATGAAATACACTCGCATCATAAACGACATTAAACCATATTACTGTTTCTGATATCTTTTAGAGGTTAATGTTGGGTTTTATTGTCCTTGTCGCAGATGTACTTTCTTCTTTTACTATTTTTAGATATATCACGTCTTCAAAAATATGTCGTGAATAGGCTTTATGGTGATGTTATAGAAGCAGGAACCTGTGCATTGTTATTTTCTATGACTGCATTACTGTCATTCGTCCCTTAATCATTCTTTATTTATTTGGTTTGACCCACATCTTATAAAACACATTTCAGTCATCACTTTATTCTGACCAGCATCATCTGTCATCATCCGTATACTCTCATCCTCGTACCTCAACGATGAAGGTCCTCTCCTCTCCGCAGACAGACACGACCCAGAAGAGGATGTGGAGGGAGCATGTTTTCCAGCAGAACCCCGGAGGTCCCGTCCTTCTCCCCCTGACTCCCACCCCCGCCATGACCGTCCCCAAATTCCCTCCACCGTCCACCGCTGATTTCCAGGCTTGTGTCCTGCGTTTGTCTGTAGTATTTAGGAAACAGTGATGTGTATTCCCACTGATGCCGATAACTCTGCGGGTTTCTCGCTTTAAACGCGCGTTGTCATGTCGCGTCGCGTCGCGTCCCTGCAGGCGCTTCTGTCGAGCGATGCGGCGCTTCCGACGCGCTCCAGCGAATGAAGCCGCATCTGTGAGAGGTTCAAATGAGTCGTTTGAGTGAGTCGAGTCGTTTGAGTGAGTCGAGTCGTTTGAGTGAGTCGAGTCGTTTGAGTGAGTCGAGTCGTTTCAGTGAGTCGAGTCGTTTGAGTGAGTCGAGTCGTTTCATGAATCGAGTCGTTTCATAAATAGAGTCATTTCATAAATAGAGTCGTTTCAGTGAGTCGAGTCGTTTCATGAATCGAGTCGTTTCAGGGAATCGAGTAGTTTCATAAATCGAGTCATTTCATAAATAGAGTCGTTTCAGTGAGTCGAGTCGTTTCATGAATCGAGTCGTTTCATGAATAGATTCGTTTCATGAATAGAGTCGTTTCAGGAAATCGAGTCATTTCATGAATAGAGTCATTTCAGTGAGTCGAGTCGTTTCATGAATAGAGTCGTTTCAGGAAATCGAGTCATTTCATGAATAGATTCGTTTCATGAATAGAGTCGTTTCAGTGAGTCGAGTCGTTTCATGAATAGAGTCGTTTCAGGAAATCGAGTCATTTCATGAATAGAGTCATTTCATGAATAGATTCGTTTCATGAATAGAGTCGTTTCAGTGAGTCGAGTCGTTTCATGAATCTTCTGAATTCATTCGACTCAGTGAAGCGTTCAAAACGATCCAGCTTTCAAATGAAAGCTTTCATCTCTCTCTTGTCAGGAGTGTCAGGAGTATCTAATGTGAGCTTGTACTGGCCATACAGCTACAATCAAATCATCAATGATGACTATGGTATAACATTAAGAAACAAATGTTTAGCTATTTAATTGACAAAATGATTTGGCTAACTGCAGCGTATCATGGAATATGGGTTTTATTCTAATATGCAAAAAATATGTATAGAAAAACCAAAAGCTCACAGAAACTGAAGCATACACTGACTATACTGTAATTATGTGATCTATAATTTCTCTTCCTAAAGATGAGCTTCATCTAACATCCCAAACTAATCTAAACACATTCACTGTCAAACATCAGTCTGATTTACACAGTCCAGACAGAGTTCCCGGATTCACTTCATCCGATTCATTCAAACCATTCATTTGCGAATCAGACGAGCTCTGCAGATAAAGCACTCAGGGACAAAACCAGGTTAGTGTACACTTGCTGACAGAAGCAACAAATGTACAATATGTCTATTGGACAGTTACCAATTACATGAAAATGAGTAAAGGCTCATTTTGTGTAAGGGAAGCCTCCAGTATGACATGTTATGACAAAAGTGTTCAGAATATAACCCGGTATGTAAAGCAGTCCAAAAGAGAGAACAGCAAAACTGTGAATCTGCTGTTATTTCACAAGAACACACATGCAAGGACCTTTATACAAAACTACAAACAACACAACATTCATTCACGTTAATATCTAGGGAGGCCCACATCTTATGATTATGTACAACACAACATTCTTCATGATCAGTAACACTACAAAAACAAACTGCGACGTGACGTGAAATGAGATAGCATGAGCAGCGGGTATTTCTGAACACACTTCATTTCAAACCTATACTGTGATTAAAATGAATTGTTATTTGTTCATATCAGTGATTGCAAATGGCAGAATTGTATTTTTTAAAAGTGTTATTTGGGGCATTCAAGAAGCATGTTGATGAATCGGTTTTGATTACCTTTGAAACTGTGCTGCTGTTAAACTGTCCAAAAGAAGTCATTGCAGGTTTTACGGATGAGGGAACGTCTACAGCAGAGCAAAACAGGGAGTCAGAGAGACTGGGCCATACGGCCGCGTGCGCCACCTGGCCACGAAGTACCCAAACTGGGTCACAACGTGCAGAGCTGCTCGAACCCTGGAGATGCTGAAATCTGTGAACAATAGGATGAAGGCCAGAGCTTGTAACAGCAGGGAGAAGTGCATTTTTAATAGTCTCTCCATCTGGAGCAGTGTTACACCAAACCTGCTCAGATACACACCAAACAAGA
Organism: Chromobotia macracanthus; assembly: GCA_036877525.1. NCBI lineage: Eukaryota > Metazoa > Chordata > Actinopteri > Cypriniformes > Botiidae > Chromobotia > Chromobotia macracanthus. The sequence goes on from JAZGTH010000062.1 coordinate 1,018,146, forward strand.
TCAAAACACACACCTGACAGACAAAGAATAAGCACACAAACACACAATTAACCACACGTCATACACAACTCATTCATATACAGAACAGTGACACTGTAAAGACATGTTAAAGACACAATGTAAAAGGTCTGACTGTGAAAGAGCTGTGAAACATTTCACTGTCATGTTTCAGAATAAACCGATATCTTTACAGTTCTGGAGATTAGAAAATAACAGATAAGAAGTAGAGAAAGATGAGATGTACCAGACGTTCTTAAATGACTGATGATTCTAATTCATATGGCCATATGTTTATATATCAATGTTACATGAAGGACAGTATATATAAACATTACATGAAATAAAGATTACATATAGAGTATATAAGAGATGAGATGAAAGATAATCCAGACAACTGAGATTTGAATGTATATATAACAACAAATGTGGCAGAAATAACTGCATGTTCTCCGGATTGTCCATAAAACAGTGTGTTACTCTGGAACTGGAGTGTGAATCTCACACAACCAAAAACACATTTCACCCACTCACCAGACACCAGCGTCTAAAGAGAGAGAGAGAGTGTGTCTTTCTCCATCTGTGTCTCTCACCCACATCACACCTTTACTGTTACAGTCAATAATTAGCTCTTCATTGCAGGACATGTCCTACTTTTATAGTCGTGTAAAGAATGGAATAAATGGCAAAATATTGATCTGCACTCATTACTGATCATTTTTAGATGTTTTAAATTGAACAAACATTGATTTAGCTAGTTAAAATTTAATCTAGAAACCAGTTGTTTAGTTACAAAATAATACTGGTAACATGTTACAATACAATTTAGGAGTTAAAGTTACATTATTTTAGAGGTATAATGGTTAATTAACATCATAATTCAGGTCAATTAGAAAATTAACATAATATTATTAAAAATACTATTATTGAATTAATCATTAAAGCCCATAGCACAAACGTGTAAGAATGAGTTACATGCAAAAGTTTAATTTGTAGGAAATACAGCTAATAAAATAATAATAGAAAAAATGTTGCCTGTTTTTTTTATAATTGAGGTCAAGGAAAATTGTTTGATTCTGGTTCAGTCAAGCTTATAGCTAAAACACAAAATCTTTCGCTGTGGTATGTGTGTGTAATTACAGAAATCACTCAACAAATCTAATGACATTAGTGAACTGATTCAGGACCTGTGCTTCTGAATGCACTTCAAACACTTGACTTGTTTGTGTGATGATGAACCTGACTCTGGTTCAGGAGCTAAATGCTTTACGTGTGTGTACTGGTGAGTGATCTGAGGTCTGAGAGACATGGAACTGATTTTACATTTGCAGTGAAAGCTAATCAAACCCATCCTCTTGTTTGCTTCTTGGCCTCTAAAGGTAATTGAAAACTAGATAGCTATCCATCACAGCTGATCTGAAGTCAGTCATATATTTTCTCTTAGGCTAGAAACTCCTACACGAGTTAGCAAACGCAGAGGCGCATGTTTGGCTAATACATAACAACCACACGACTGCACTGCACAGTGTTCTTGCATTACTGTAGTGGTAACAAATCTAGAACACACTTCCTTACAGATGCAGAACACCACAGAACACTGCAGAACATCAGGGCCAGTGATATGAAATTGCTGGTTCTTATGCTGGTGTCTGGTGTCTTCCTGCAGAAAACAACAACTGAAAAACTCAGAGTAAAAGATTCACAAAAATACTAGATTTACTAGAACAATTCATCATAAAAATAACATTTCTAGTGAAACAAAGCCTTGGATTGTTCTGACTCCATATCAGCTTACCTTAGACCCGTGAAACATCACAAAAGTTAATCATGATCATGTTTAGAGAGTATAGAAATAATGTGTTAAAGAACATTCTAGACCTCTATCAACATCTTTTGTGGCATATAAATGCAATGCAACTGTTGTATATCAGCCAAAAATATAAACTCTTATGTCATCTCGCATGGAACACAGATGGTGTTAAGCTGCATTAGGTCCAGTTCACTTTTATCGCACCCACAATGAAAGTGAATGGTGCCCGAGGCTGTCAGTTTTTCTGACCTTTGTGCTCCGCTGAAGAAAGAAAGTCATGTGTGGTTCAATAATGAACTTAATAAGGAACTGTCCCTTTCAGAGCATCTCACAAACCTCAATTCTGATCATCTTACTGCTTGATGAAATTCCATGTGTCACCACAAGGGACCGCTGTAGCCTGTAAACAGATCTGCTGAATGAATGACCTTTTGAACCGTGGGCCGAGGGCTGTGACAACAGTCCAAAGCAGCTTTGCAGAGGCTAATACTAAACTCTGAATTAAACAGTGAAGGTCTGTAACTATACACTGATGTACTTTTTAAAACTATTTTAAGATGTTTTATTTTAACTGGTTAAACAGCCTGAAATTAAACAGCCAATATACACAATATTTATAAACGTTTTTACAGTGCAGATAGTTTAAACCAGTTCATAGACTTTTCACAAAGACAACAGTGCCACCTGTGTCCAGAAACCAGACATGGCAAAAGAGGTAATAAATGCCAGAGAAAATCCTGTATTATCTGTACACTCTCAAGAGCCGTTTCTGGCCCTGTGTGTACACATTAATTTGTAACTTTTATCTAGTACTGGATGTCACAGATTCACATGCTGACTAAGACATACATACAGTATCTGGAGTTACAAGTTAGAAGAAACAAGAGGCACAACCAGTTTCAGCCGCACCCCTCCAAACACTGTCCATCTTTCAACACAAATTAAACAGCCTGTGGAATATTATCTAAAGCAAACGCAATGTGAACATGTCTCTGAATGCACCTCATTCTGTGTCCAGAGTCACATTCTACTTCAGAGTGAAATCAAAATGAACTTTATTAATATTTTGTATTAAGAAAATAAAGTACATTTTTAACTATTAGTTTTTTTTGGCATTGTGACATTATTTTTTTTGCTCATAATTTCAATTGTTCTCAACAGAGATTGTCATAAGATTTCTATTACTGTAAATACAGTACTTTTTTTCTCAATGGAAAGTCTATTTTATTACTATTTTACTGTAATAAATTACTGTTAAACATTTCCTTTGTCTTCAACACAACAATCAAATATCAAATGTTAGAACATGACGGAACATTGATTGTTAGAACATACGAATCATCTCAGCAGATATCAGAATGCAGAAATGATCGCTCACAGTTTCTTGTGAGACTGCACCAGTTTGCTGACGAGGATACGTTTTTGCTAGAGGCTGATTAGCTCTCTCTCAAACAGACAGCCACTGTTAAACCCACAGATATCTGGCAACCTTTCAGTCAGCTGGCTTAGCCACATACTTGACTGAAACTCATCTCAAAACGTCAGGCCTGTCCTACAGCTTTACGTTTCTGCAAAAAGCTTTAAACATTATATAAACAAAAATAGAAACTCTTGAATTGGTTTGAAAGTTATTCTATATAGTATATTCTATAGGTATTAGGACATTTGAATTATACAAAGAATTATATATATATTTGAGCTGGAACATAGTTTGACAGGCAAATAAGACATCCTATCATTACATTCAGACCAAACATTTGGACAAACATTTAATGGTCCTCCAGAAATTTATATATATATATATATATATATAGACCACTTATGATTGCTATCAGGATGTCTGTTTCTGAAAAGCATCTCCCTGCCTTTAAATGAAATCTAATGAAGCTGAATACTGTATAAAATCATAACTAACTCAGTGTGAATGAAATGAGTCACTTTTCTTTCAGTCGATACTTGTCAAATGATTGTTGATCTCTTACTGAAAACATGTAACACATTCACCGTAAAACATTTGTGTGATTAAAGGTGAGCAGGAAATCAGTTCACCCTAAAATAGAGTCAAGTCATTGTTGTCACCTTTTGAGAAATAATGTTACGAGTTCTGCATAATGAAGGGAGGAGATCTGACAAAGAAAACAAACAACAAAATACCCATAAAACAAACCCAGCATGACCTGGTATTTGTACTCATGGCTTTACTCAACAGAATCAGTCCGAAGATTAAAACCAGTTCAACTGCATATAAAAACCCTCTGCGCAACAGCTCTTTCAGTTCTTATAGATACTCTCTCTGCACAGTTAAACCTCTAAAATAAGTTATAACATTTGAACTGATGGAAGAACAATGGAACCATGTGCTGCCCATGTATTCATGAAGGACAGTTTTGCATTTTGCCTTGTATGTGGTTACGCTCATGTATGTCACCACTAACACTGCATGTGTACTCTTCATCTCTGTGACTTTGAGAATAGTCAATAATGAGGCCCGTACAGCTGAAACCAAACCATAAGGGTACAGCTACATTCTTATACCTGCTAACAGACACTAACAGAGCGGGTCAGCAGTTTCAGTGTGAATTCAGCAGCTCCTGTAAACTTCTGCTCAGGAGAAAGACAATGATGTTGATACTGACAAACTAGGAAGATTAAACTGACTGAAGATTTCATGAAGAGAATTCATAGTTTTGGTTAAACAAGCAAAATACACAAAATTCAAAGAAAGCTTTTCAGAAATTAATGCAAAAGAGAAAGTTTATTGATTTATGGCTGTCATCCGTCTGTAACACTGTTAGAAAAGTTATGATTGTCACTCATAACAGATGTAAAATGTATGTGTATATACACTGTACGTACGTTTATACATTATATCCACATGTAAAACTCCCCAAAAGACGTTATAAAAGATAAAGGATTAGCTTTTGTCATTTTGATTTTCATCTGTACATTTTTACGGTTTTCAAAAAAAAAGCAAATTGACAAAAACAGCATTTTTGAAGAAAGATGACAAAACAAATAACCAGTGACACAAAGCAGGCACTGACTAACTCACAACTAATGAACTAGCAAAACTGTGGGCAGGTTCAAATCCTCAGTAAAACATATTTAAGCTGGTATTCAGCTGGCATGTCACGCAAGACTTGTGTAACAAAGGTGAGCAACATTTGTACTTTTCAATTGTCTTCAATCACACTCACACATGAAGTACTAAAGAAGCCCTTACAATCGAAAAAACTTTTGTAAGACTCATAATCAGCCCCTATCTGTGCACAAATTCATATGTGAATATGAAGTCAAAATCTGCTCTGGAACAGATCAGATAGAAGCTGATTCAGAATCAGAGGAACTTCTGAATCTGCATTGTGCTCATTTCAAACTCAGGTATTCACAGTTTGCCCTTCCTTGTCAGACAGTGAGTGTGCTGAACTCATCTTACTGGTTTGCAATCTAGAAAGTCGACAACAAGACCAGAACACTAGCCATCAGGTCAAGTATTCATAAGCGCTAATAAATCCATTAAATGCTTGTTAGCTTTCACGTGCTAGGTGGGCTAGGCTAGCACAAACATTTTAGCTATCACATTCACTCACATCTATATGAGCAGCGTAAAGTGAAAAGCTTTGAATCATAAAAGATTCGACCCCACACCAAACAGAGCAATTTTTTCTTTACTGTCCTAACAGGAAGGGCGCTGTATATAAGCTAGTCAAACTGCGTTACCCAGAATGCATTTCAGGGAGTCTACTTGCATTCCTTCAGTAAATCACATTCTAGCACAAATAAATGAGAATGTTTGGAAGAACCCTCTAAATGATGCTGTCCAAATACTCCCTGACAGAGATAGTGACCACATTTAAATCAACACCATCTGCTGAGCCAGCTAATGTGATGGATGGATAAACATCATATGTACAAAAACCCCATGAAGTAATGTTTAGTATTGAGCAGATTTTATATACAGCACAAAAATACTATTAACAGTACTTTTTACTAGTACTAATCTGTTTGCATCACATCAGAATGATCAGTTACAAGCTTAATTTCCCAAAATTCAAGGCAATATTAATACCGACACTAGTACTTCATTGTCAAAATTAAAAATACACTTTTAATTTTTCACTTCTGGTTGTGTGTTTTTGTCCATGCAAACATGTCTCTCTCTCTATACTGTCCTTTTGCACAGTTATTATAACATAACAAGATAACATAACATAACATGTACAAGATTACAACACATGAAAATTGACCTATCAGAGCCAGTACATAATGACAGAGTGTTACTGGGGTAAGTTGCTTTTCAGCTCAAAACGACTGTATATTTGTTTGGATTTCATCTTGTTGTATTGGTTGACCAGGTCTAACTTACTGTGACCTAACGTCATGCGTTTCTCGTCCCGGCGATTTATCCCTTTATCTGGACCGGCTGGCATTGGTCCTGGAGGAGGTGGACCTTGCTTACTCTCTGGCTCATTCTGAGTAAGATCTGGGCCACCGAATAGAGAGGTATGAGCGGCTGTCTTCTGGGGGGAGTGCGTTTCCTTCTCCTTGGTGGAAGTTAAGAATTTATCAGTAAACTTATGGAAAAATGGCGTGGCAGGACCTCGAGGTTTAGGAGAGATTTTGTTGTCAGCTGGAGACGGTTGAGATGTTAATGGAGGTTTGGGAGGTTTGGGACCTGAAGCCTGAGGTTTGGAAGTTTGTCCAGCAGCGTTTGACCGGAAATAATCTGACGTTCCTCCCTTAGACCATTCCACTCCGGCTGAGTGACGTTCCACTGTCTGGTTTTGGTGGGTATCGTTGGAAGAACCTCTTCCACCTTGCCCTGGATTTGTGACCCCCTTCCTGTCAGAAGTCTTTTGTGAGTTTTCTTGGTTCTTCTTGTCAGGCTTGACTTTGGAAACAGATTTCATGCCCGGAGGAGCTGCTTTGATGCTGGAAACACTGCTGCCGGACTGGCTGCTGGAGTTCTCGGAAGACAATCGCTCCTTGCTGCTGAAGTCTGGAAGGAAATCCAGCCCTAATCCCACCTGTGATGGCATCATTTTGTGGAAGTAACTTGGAAGCCCGTCCTCATCTGGATTGTGAAAACGGTCTATTATTTGGGAGTCTGCATACATGCAGCGAAATTCCCGATCGAAGCAGTCAGTAATGTGACCGGAGAAATGCATCAGCATGTTGCTATGCACCTGACCGGAAAGCCATGTAAAACTAGAGGAAAAGAGAACGGATCTGCGTAAATAGTTGAGAAGATTTTTCCACAAGCATTTAATTGACAGCAACAATTTGCACAAGAACGGTTTTACATAAAGAAATTTGTTTTATTGTGTTTAGATAGATAGGTACTTTATTAATGTTAATAATATATAACATTAAATAACATTATAAATAATATATATATATATATATATATATATATATATATATATATATATATATATATATATATATATATACACACTGAAAGGGCAACTGTAGTTTTATGGATAGCTCAGCTGTCTTATCACAACCTTATAACACAATCACACTAACCTTCTGTTTATGCCAGAACATGCTTTACATAATAATAAATTAAACAGCATGTGATAAGCTTTATATTAAATATTAGTCAATTATGGTCCATTCTGTGGTGGAATTTCCTCCGCTGGATTGTTAGTTGATGTTAGTTCCTTTTAATTCTATTTACTTCTAGTCAAATAAAACAGCCTCTTGGCTGCTGTATGTACAAAGCTGTTAACACATGCATGTGCGCCTCACCCTCTGTCTACACTCAGTGTGTGCTGACACATCTTGCTAACCATGAAATAACAAAACAACTCCTTCACAAACGCTTTCCTGCTTATAATTCCTACCTATAATAGCTGAGGATCCGATTAATCCAACTTTAAAATGTAGTTTAATCCATACAAGACTAAAGCTTGTCTGTGTCTTAACTCACAGGCAAGGTTATATAAATAACATAACATATGTTCAAGCTGTCAAATCACAGCTAAAGCGTCTATTCCCATTATATCACTCTTAACTCTCAAATGAGAGTTGAGAAAATGAGAAAACTCTACTGAGGATTGAAGCTGTTAGCTATAACAGAGGTGGAACTAATACTAATTCAGAAGATGGCACACTGTCTCAGAACTGCAGAGTCATCATGTTTTCACTGTTAAGCTGCTCAAGTCTACAGATGGAGTGTAACTCACAGTCCCAGCGGAGCGCTGCAAACACTGCCAAAACGCTTCCAAAACGCTTCCAAAATGCTTCCATGCACTAAATGGGTTTTACATAATACCAAGTGATGTGTTTGAAATGAGATCAGACAGGAACTGATGGGGTTTTGAACGTGATTAAAAGCTCTGTTGAATTCCTTCAGCAAGATCTTTAGAGCTGCTTCTGCTATCAGAAGTCGTGCTGTAACATGCTTCTCCAGCTGTAATGTACATTAGTGCAACAAGTATTTCTTGTATAAGAACTCACCTGTTATACATATATATATGAGGTATAATCTGCTTCCACCACAGACACAGTTTAGTTTTAGTTTGTATAAACTAAACCTTTAGTTTATACAATAAAACGACGATTTTCTTCAAAAAATAAATTCATGTAAATAAAAAAAGAATCTGAAAACGTCTTACAGTGTTTGAAAAGGATGTCACATTAATTTATAATTTTATAAGAGTAACACAAACAACTGTAGTAACTAAGTTTTATATGTATAGCGACTTTCACAGTACCTACCCAGCTAACAGGAAACGTTCTCAGAACATTGGCTAACAATCTTCTTTAAAGAACAACAAGAAACAAGCTCTTTATTTATCCAATATTATCAAAAAAATGTGTGCAGTAACATTTGTAGAATGTTTCTTTAATGTTATATATCATATATCAAAAAAGTTATTCTTAAGCTGTTAGTAGAAATTTTTAAAAACATTACAGAATTAAAAAGTTTGAATAACATTTTTTTAACCAAGCAATAACGTTAATATGACGCATAAAAACTGGTCTTATAATGCTTTTATAAACACTTATATGTTTTAGTTTTATAAACGAAAAATAACGTTTATGTTACTTAATGGAGACGCTACAAAAACATTCTTACAACCTGAAATTGTTAGCTGGGTAATGTTTCGAGGCAGCTTTACAGAAAATACTACCTTAGTTGTATTTTGGTGGCAATGGTTTTTCTGTGGTAATATTTTAGGAGGAAACAACCGCATGAGCATGTTCAGTTAAACAACACACAAGTGAAGACAAACACTACCTATATGATCCAGCCAAGACCTCCTCACAGTCAATGATCACAAACTTCTCCTGAACCTGACCAGTGAACTTTTTTCCACTTTTGGTGCAATACGTGTCACCACAGACGCTTCTTATCCGCATGTTCTGAAAGACAAAATCATTAAGTGAAAGATACATTATTATTACAATGACAACATGGGAGTGTATGTTTTCAATACAATCAATAGCATTAACACCACAAAGAGACAATAACACAAGAAGAAGCTACAGGAATAAAAGAAACCAGCTGAATATGAGCCTTGTTGTTTTGACAAGATGACATCATAAAAACATGACCTGAAGAGAGAAATGTCAACTTATTCAACTTTTGCATTTATTGAAACAACAGCATTTAATAATGTACGACTTGTTGTGCTTTTGACTGATTCATACTGACAAGTGTAATACGTTTAATACTGTCTTACGGCTCACGTGTGACAATTACGTTGTCTGTGTGAACTTCAGCGCTCGACTTACATTCAGGTGTGAGTTCTGGATGTCCAGTTCTGAGCACATGTTCAGAAAATGGCAGAGATTTTTCTCCTCCAGCAGAATATACACAGGGATTCTGCGCTTGTTAGAGGCTTCCATTAAATCACAGAACAAATCCACGTCTGTGAAAACATCCATGACTACAGCAATAACCTGTGTTATACAGAGAAATTACAGTTAACGTGACAGTAAATCACCATCTTTAAGTATACACCTAAACCTAAAATATGCACGGATCTGTTTTGATAAAGAAACTCAAATATAAGCAGACAAGAGTAAGGCAACACTTCTTATCAATATGCTGCCGTTCTTCTAAGTCTCTACATTTTGACAGAAAAGGGCTTTTATGAAGTTTCTGGACAACCAAGCCAATCTTAAAATAAATTAAAATTGAATGAATCTGCTAACAAATAATATGAGCGCTCTTCTCATAACTGACTTCTTTTTACTGAGCAAATTTCACAATCATATTTTCATATGCTGCCTGGTTTGATATTTTGTTGGGTAATGCAGTGAAGCGTGAGTCTGTGTATACACATATGTATGAAGTTTATATGTATAACACTTTACATGTATGAAGTTTATATGTATAACACTTTACATGTATAACACATGTAAGTCTTATTCTTCAGCCCAGCGTGTGCAAATAAAAGACGGACTGAAATCAGCTCAGATCGCTTGTTTACATGTGACGTCACAAAGGAAAACAGGGCAGTAATGAACACATTAGAAACAGATGAAATGACGTATGATGGAAAGCGCAGCAGCTGCTCGACGTTTCTCACCTTCTTCGCTTTACTGATGACAGATCGGATCAGATCTTTCATGTTCTGGCTCTTGTCTCTCTGGAAGTATATCTGCGCCTCTGTGGGACCGTATCGGCTGGACACCTCCGGCCAGCCCAGCTCCAGCATCGGCGGCTCCTCGTCGGACATCATGGGGAAGTACGTGCCCGAGGTGAGCTCGGACACCGTGTCCGCCTCCTCCACGTCCAGCCCGTTGGTGCCGCTGTCCGCGCCGCCGCTCTTGGCCACATTTTGGGTGATGTAGCGTATTTCGGGCGCGGAGAGGAAGTTGACCTCCCGCTCCTCGTTCAGGACTCTCCGGTACTCCTTCTCTCCGTGCTCCAGCAGCGCGTCCGTGGCGAACCGTGCGGTTTCGTTGTGGCTCAGCTCAAGCCCGGATCCCTGCCGGTAAGGGTTCTTCACTTCCTCCAGTCTTGCGGCCAGTTTCCCCGGCGCTTTACGCGCAGAGACCGGCGTCGGACGCAGCACCTCTGAGCTGATCATGTCCGCGACAAACGGCTCTCCAGATATCCAAGATCTCAGCAGCAGTTCACAGTTTTCAGAAAGTTTTCCGAAGGTTTTTATCCGGCCGTGTTTCCTGCCATCGCCGTTAAACGCTGCGCAACTCACGGCGCTCTCTCACCTGTGCGCTCACCTGTGCGCTCACCTGCCCCGTGACCCCGCCCCCTCTTACGTCACACAGAGACGAGGAGGAAGTGACGTGTCCGGAGTTGAATGGCCTGATGAATTCAGCGTGATATAAAGGCGAATTCGTCTCATTGTAGTTTGTTTGTCACTTCACAGTGTAACAAGTGTTCACAACATCACATCTTACATGCATGTAGAGTAGTGAAGTAGTGAAGATACACATCACAAAACCTGTGAAGAACACCTCCACAATATCATACAACAACAATATATACAATAACAATTACGTTTTCATTTTGCGTTGTGACTATACTGACATTTATGTAAACTCACAGTCACTGAAATTAGACGCAAATTACTTTTGACTTAAAAAGTCAATTCCCACAAGAGAGCGATATGAAGAGCTTGTGGATCTTAAAAGTAAGGGTTTGGTTCAAAGTGAAATATTTCAGTACATTCAGTATTATTCTGGATTGCTTATAGGAGCTCATTTAGTTTGAGTCTAAATAACTAAGACATGGTTTAAGTCTGGCTGAAAATAACTGATGATTAAAACAACACGTACAGGCTGTGAACTGCCTGTCTGTGTTATTTGAATGGTAAATAAAGGGTTCATTTACATACATTATTCATAAAGATGATCACAGAACAAAAATGAGAAGCACATACTTGTAGGGCAGGTCTCTGCAGTCTCTTAGTTTGCTGTTTTAAATAAATGCATCGAGCAAACACTCGTCTTCAACAATAACATAATGGAAAACTTTTTAAACTTGAACTTTTTCTTATACTCACATTTTCGCACAATTATACGACTTCTCAATATTCCTCAGAAGTCACTGGTTGTTTAGCTGTTTGTGTTTTCCTGTCGTTCTGTGCTGGGATATTTTTGGGTCTTCCTGTCTTTCTCTCTGTAAAGTAACAGCATGCAGGCCAGTTATATGAAGCCACTTTTCCATGACACAGGTCTTGTAAAGCGGAAACAAACACAAATGTACCAGACAACAGTTTCATTGTAAATTAAAGTATTCGCACACAGTTACTGCTTTGAAACTTTTTAATAAGCTGTAAAAATACAACACAGCAGGATGGCAGACAAGAGAAAAGCTACAATACTGTACAACAAATGTACAGTATAATACATACCCCAGATCTACAGTAGGGCTTGGTGGATGTTCGTTTGTACAATGTCTGTTACAGTTACAGTCATATTTTCCGGAGGTCTAATAAACACAGCGTGGACCGACCGTTTGGCACAATCGTCCAAAGGGATTCATGACTCATGTGAAACTCAGAATAATGGTTTTATTTTAGTAATGAAGGATCACAATGGGTGATAATACACTGCACTGTTTTCATGCTTTCATAATGAAGGGCAAAATTAGAATTTTAATGCATGAATAAAACAATTGTTCAGAGAGACAAACGTTGCAAACAGGGTGTAGGCTACACAGTGAAGTCCTGGCAGACTAACAGTCTGTTTCTGGATTTTATGGGTCACATATTTGAAGTTTGTTGAAAACCACAGATGAGACACCAACAGTGAGACACTGGTGTGCAAAACGACAGTAAAATATAGAAAGCATAAAGATGAACACAATTCTATTGTTCTTGTTTCCTGTTGAAACAGGAAGTTGGGATGGGACCTTGGGCGTATCTTCTTTTAAAAGAGTCAAAAGCCAGTAGTTTATATCTCAGTCCAGAAAACTAGATTTATTACTCGCCATAGCTAACATTTTACTGGAAACACTTTTTGACATGTTTTGTGAGTACACTTGTACATAAAATCTAACAGATGAAAAGCCCCAATCACAGAAGAACAGAAGTCAACATCTTACCAACATAAAACATATTACATGTGTTACATAAGATGACTATTATTGGCAGTACTAGTTAAAGGCTTTACTCAACAGCATCTTTTGTAGATAAATCAGGGCTTACAGTAAAATATATATCACTTAACATCACCACTAATATATGAACACCATGTTGCCTGATCATACCATTAAAATGAAAAGCAATTACATCATCTCTTCAGAACAGACTCAGCTGGTTTGTCCTGATGCTTATATCTACTTCACATGAAAAATACCTCCAAATGAACCAACAGGAGAAATGAATTATATTACATTCCACAGTAAGTCTGTAGAAAAGTACAGTTTCATTTAACACAGTATGATCTATTAAAAGCTTATGTGATGGTTGTGTGTTGGGCTTTTAATCGTGGACATCATCTACTGGTGCAACACCCCAGCAACCACAGTAAGCAATGCCCTAGCAAACACCCTAATGTTGTGGTAAACACTTCATTTGGGACGTTGACGCATTCTTAAAGAAAATTTGGAGGTTTATCCACAGTTTAAAAAATCTGACATTATAAAGAACTTATAATTATGAGTTTTGATTCTGAGTGTCTAATTGTGATATATATATATATATATATATCTAGGTCAGCTGCATTTAATTTTATTTAATTAGTCTTGAATGATAATGTTGGTGATTATACTTGTCATTTTGTCAAACTCTAAGACAGTTCAGTGATAAAGCAGAAAACTGCCCTCAGCCAGGGCAAGAACAGTCTCGTCTCAGCAGGATCAGAGCACAGTTACACCCGCCCATGTTGTTTCCCATGACAACCAAGTTTAATTTTCATACTGTTCTTTAAAAGCATCATTTGAAATATCTCATCTGGGTATTATGGACCTGACATTTCAGTTGAATGAACTGCAAAGATTACGGCCTGTAATAACAAAGATGTAACCAAATATTTAAAATTGTGGAGCAAATTTTTACTTTAGAAATTGTTCTTTAAATCCATAACATAATTAAATGCATTTGACTAGAAATTCATAATTGTGTATTTATTTTATTATAAATTAAACAAGCAGGACAAAAGTTGTTTTTTATATTTTTAACAATCAGATTAAACAAGTTATTCATTTACATCAGTATGTTTTAGTCATCATTACTTTAGCTAAAGTAAACCAGTAAATATTAGTAATGTAGATCACCAAAATTACCATAGATTACCATAAAACATGACTGACTCAAGCACTTGATATGTTTATGTTTCAAAGTTTAAAGCTTTACCTGCTCATTATTTCAAAATCTGTGAGTAAATCACCATAAAACTCAAAGGTCCTTCAAGCCACCACAGGAAGTGACGTCACTGACGTGTGTTGTCCCTGTAAATGTTGACCGTGAGCGCTTCATCTCAGATAACCTTCGCAGACTGAGGACTGGTGTCTTGCTCAACCATTTAAATTATCAGGGGAGTAAAAAAAAATACAGGCAGACTTTTAAAAGAGAGACTAAATAAGAGCTAAATAAGAAAGATGTTTGCTAGTGTATCTTTACTATTAAATGCTGACCAATCATTTGACATTATATATCACATTATATGTAGTACATATTCTACATTATACAGAAACATTGACTGGTCCACTGCAGAATTCTGTGGTCAGATATTTTGTATAGTGACTGCTAGACATTGACTGTGACAAACAAAGCACAACATTTCACAGGTACATATTTTAGATGACTTAACTTCAGAAGATAGCGCAAACATTACATTTGCTTTTTCAGTTATCTGCTGTATCTGTCTGATAACAGCAAGTCGATGTAAATCACAGTGGCACTGACTTTGGAATGGATGAGAGGGCGTTAGACAGAATTTGTAACAATGAAACATTTTATTTCAATTCAAAACAGTGGCAGCCAATCAGAATCTGCTCCAATGTAGGTCACATCAAGACTCAACCACATCCAGAGGTTTGTGCAGCGTTTAACAGGGGTGTAACCGAACCGTCAGTCGACAGATACTGCTTCAGAGCTCTTCTCACAGTCAGATCACATTAGAAGAAGAATACACCTTAACAAATGAGTCATGTAAAGACAGGTGCTCATGCATGCAGCGTCCTGCTGATCTACCATTATACGCTCTGCCACCCCTAACACATCCTTCTAGAGATTTTAACTGCAAAATGCAAAGAATTTTGTTTTTTTGTTTTGATTTGTTCTCTCAATCTTCTCTTCAGTTTTTTAGTTTTAGCTTTTATTACATTCTCTTATTAGTTTAAAAATTAACATAGTTTTAGATACTTTTGTTTGGACTTTAATTTAGGTAATTAGGACAGAGAAATCATTTTATCTTTAGAAACTACTTTACAACTTCAGAATTGAGTTACATCACTTCTATTTTATTGCTTATTCAAGTTTAACCGCACAGACGTGTTGATCATTCCATTTGAGTTTATCTTTAAAAATAAACACCACGGCTTATACGATGAAAACTTGACTGTGCAAACAATTAGAAGTTTCGAAAAATTCCTATGAGTAACAATAATGTGACTATTCTATGACTAATATGAATATGGCAAACAGAACTAATGATACCAGGGAAACTCAGCGCTGTTTTATGGTCAGCCAGACTTTAAGACTGCTACTATAAGACTGCTAGTGAGTGCTCTGAAAAGAAACACCTAAGGGAGTGTCTCAAATAATCTCAAATCACTTCCTTATGCACAAACAATGCTCAGGAAGTTCACTGGAAAACTGTAAATCACTGAGCTTACCTGTAGTAATGAAATTATGCAATACACACCAAATGCATCTTAAGTGCTTAAAGAAAGCTTGTTAGAAAATGACAACAGTGAGAATAATCTTGTTAAACTGCATGTATGTTTCTGGTCTGTCATGAGTCCTACGGATCACACGACAGCTGCCTGTTTATGCTGACCAGTCATGAAAACCACAGAAGCCATAAGGAAGTCTGCAGGGCTACAGATCTGAGATCAAGCGCTGACTCACAAATAGCACTTAGTCATTAATTATCAAACACTAAAGCTGGTCTCAGAACAGCACACAGAAGACTTAAGCAACCCTTAAGGCAACAGAAAAGTGCCAAGCTCATCATGTGAGCAGGAAGAGGAGTTGTTAAATAAGATGTTAAATAAACACCCGGATGAGCATTATAACTCACCTGCTTCACAGTGTCTACAAAATATCCCAGTGTCATTAAGAACACAGCAACCCGAGTCGCCTGCCACCAGATTCTTCTGAAATTCACAAGAGATGCTGCACAGAACTTACAGAAGAGAGTCAAATGTTCCCTCATTGTGAAAACAGCAACCAATGCAAACGATAAAAAATAAACACTGAGAGAGGCTGAAGAAACTTAAGTTTAAGGTTCTATGTGTCTAAAGAACTTTGAATACTTAATTTACTCTCTTAAAAATAAAGGTTTAAAGGTCCTTAAAAGGTTTTCCATAGGTGCCATGCCATAGAAGAACCATTTTTGGTTTGTCACCTTTTGGTCAAAGGTTCTTAAAGGAGGCACTTTTTCTACTACAAAGAACTTTTGTTAAACAGACGGGCTCTAAGGGCGTTTAAGGTACACAGCTTTAAGGTTTGTATGGATAAGACAATAGAAGAATTGATTGATTGCTCAATAGAAAATTTATAGAATGACAGACAGAACAAGCTCAAGGAGTTACACTGAGAAACATTTGTTCTCAGGTTAGAGTAGAAAACAAAACAGTGTTTGTCAAGTCAACATAACAAAGCACCTGACACTGAAGGACATTTACCTGTCAACACTCAAACACAAGATCTGCAAACAGACTTCATGATAAACACATTTTCACTTTAATTGTTTGTGGAAGAGACTTCCACAGAAATATCAAACATTTTCATGTTTCTTTCTTAATATTAGCAATACAATCTGAGAGAATTATAAACCACATTTGTCATGTCTTACATAAATGTTTTATTCTACCTGGCAGGTTACGTGGAATTTGGAAGTTAAAAGCAACTTTGGAAGCTTTAAGATGATTATATAAATATATATTATATATAAATATATTATATACTTTTTATTGCATTGACGTTTTGTCAATTCTAGCGCCCTCTGTTGTTCCCATAAACACGTGTCACAAAAATTCTGTATTTGTGGCACACTGAAGATTCCCACAGAAAGTCATTTTCACTCTTTGCTGTAGCTGTAAATTTGTCTAAATGCTGTTTTTAATGGCAGGAAAACTGCTGACAGATGAATCTGTGATTATGGCTGATGTTAATGTATCTCAATGTAAGCAGTCCAGTTCTGGATCATACAAACTGTTCCAGCATCAACATTCCTCACATGGTTAAGACAGCAGCATTTAACTTTAATGCAACAGTTAAATCATCATGTCACAGCAATCTGTGTTTGTTTGAAGAGGTCATGAAGAGGACATCTTTAATGCATGTAATAGCTTTCAAATGTATTCAGATTTCATCCATAAGTACAGCAGGATTTTCTGTATACGTGGAGGAACATTTTTGCTGTTTGGTTCCATAAAGAATCTGTAGAACTGTTCTGCTTCACACAAGGTTCTTTGTAGTGGAATATGTTCTTTAGATTATTAACAGGAAATTGACTGATTCCTTCTGTGAGGAACCAAAAATGGTTCTTATATGGCATTGATGTGAAGAACCTTTAAAGAACCCTTTTCAGGAACATATTTAGCGTTTGAAATGTTTGTATTGCATGCTCAAACTAGTAAAGAAAGATTTGTAATGAAACACACAGACAGAGGCTTCCCTGTGAGGTAAGAAAGGTCATTCCTGAAGAAGCATTTTTATTGGTTGACAACACTGACAAACACATTCATACACACTCGAAACATTTTCCACTAACACACTGAGAGTAAATAAAACAGCAACTGTCTGCACCAAAACATGGGAGGTACAATGAAAGGGCTACAAATACCAACACTGCATCAGTAAACATACATAAATATAAGAATATTCTATAGGTTTAGAAAAGGAGAGTGCAAAACTATTCTGATGAGGCCTTACTCTCAATGCACGTGTGAAAAATGCATGCGTGTATGCGCACGTTTTTCCCAACACTCTGGAAGCCAATAATCTCATTGGAAAAATCAGGAAAGTGAGACAAAGATATAGGGAAGAGGGTGTGGCTTATCAGGTGAGTGCTGTGTCCTGATTGGCCGATCGTGTCCTGACTGGCAGCTCTACATAAGGTATTTTCTGTGAGATGGCTTTCAGAGGCCGGTATCGTTGTAGGTTGGGGTGGCAGCTTTTAGGATGCTCTGCGCGTTTTCTTCCACCAGGGGGCGCCATTTAACTTCTCCTGTTAAAAGCAGGTCCTCGCCATCCAGAGCATCAATAAACTGCATCTGTGTTGAACAAAAAGAACATTTTAAAGTTTCTGTCGTCAGTTGTGTTGATTAAAACAGGGCCCCATTGTGACAGCTTGCCCCACAATAATCAATGTGGATTAAATGAACTGTTTACACGGCAATAACAATTAAAAGATGTCATTTAATGACAGACTTTAAGGTGTCACCACAGAAATTCACTTTCAAACATAAATCTAAACTGAAAAACAGTAACATTCCTTTTTTAAAACTACAAAAATCAGTTCTTGAGCATATACACGACAGATGCATTAGGACCTTCTTGTGTCCACATTCATACTGTTGTATTTCACACTTCTGCGGCCTGAAGAATCCAAATCTCAGCTTGATAAAAGTAATGAGTAAAGAGTAATGATGCAAACAAGAGCCGACACATGTAAGTGAATACATGCACATCTCAACATGACTTTATTGTTGTAGCCATGGCAACACTCTACGATCTGCACCTGTGACTGTTTTCTTTTAACTTTCTCACTCCACCTCTCCTTCCGTTTCTCCCTCCATCCAGATCTAAGCAGCCTTACAAATGACGCATATTTGTTGTTTTTCTTTCTTTCTTAAAACAAGTTTGGCGTGACAGTGTTTTCGGATCACTGGTTCCTGTTTGTGTTTACATGAGCGTTTTCATGCCGGTCTGTCCTCAGGGCGAGGTGTGAAACATTCAGAGATTCACAGAATCTAAATGGGGACATTTCACAAACTTCTGTTTTTCTACACAGCTAGTTATAAACACTAAAACCTAACCATAACACACACTCTAACCCTAAGAGAAAACTTTCCGTATTTTTAAAAAACGTAACATACTTTATTATTACAGCATTTCACACACTAACCTGTTTGCGGACGTACTCAACCATCAGCTCCAGCTGTCTGGGGTCGTCACACTGTCTGTTGAACAGATTTCTCCAGAGAGCTGCAGCCAAAACACAATCGTCTGACAGAATCCCCTAAAACAGAGACATGAGAGACGTCACCACTGACCTCTTCATGAGTCCAGCCTGCTGGAAGACACTCTGATACAGATCATAATATCAAGAACTGGTGAAATCTACCAGCTTTATATCATTGGTCGGCTGCTCACAGCAACTTCCAGCTGCAAACCCTGCCTGTAAAAACTGCTTTCTTTTATTTGAATGATGTGATAATACTGTTTTGATTTCTGCACAGATTTTGAGGTCTCACTTCAGTTCATGAAGCTTCAGTGTAAATTCAAGCACTTACCTCATCATAACCAAATATAGCAGCATAGAAAATCTCTGTCATCGCCTTCATACTCTCTTTTCTCTGAACGGCATCGATCTGTACACGAGGTAAAACACAACAACTTTTTTCAATGTTTAGACCATTTTGCCACAAGTTGTTAATAACACAGTAATAACAAAATTGCCACGGTAACACAAGTCAAGTGTTGGAACAACTTGAGTATCTGGAAAGGGACCGTTTACACTCTATTTACTCGTTCAATGTTCGTCCAGACTCTAATTTACTGATCAAATGGGCACGACTATCATTTAATGCTGATAATCTCAAAATGTCCATATACTGTTAATCCGATATATTATTTACCTGATAGACAATCTGAATCAATTCAAAACTCACAAACTCACCCCCATAATCTTGCTCCTCTGCTCCACATCCTCCCACATGGAGTGAACGATGTAACGACACATGTACTTCCCGGCCCTGCCCTCCTGCCGCATCCGCACCAAACACATCCTGCGGCGCAACAACCGCCAACATTACTCAAACATTTATTCATATATACAATAAAAAAATTCCAGCTACATGGATGTGTCATACACATTATTTTGAACATGTTTTAATTAATTACTTTTTTGATGTATTAGAACTGCACTCAACTGCAAATTAATTAAAAATAGCAATTTCTTGACGAAATGTTTATTAGCATGAATAGATCCAGTTAAATTTCATATTGAATTTGTCTGAATGCTTTACGAGCATCAACACTTTCGAGTGAGAGTCTGGCAAGACAGTTACATCTCAGAAAAGCTGGCATGGCTCACCGCCGCCATTCAAACCCAATCATTGCCTAAAAACTCACCAAACGTGGAGCTGAGCCACCAAGAACCAGGAGTTGAGTGTGTCGGGCAAAGAGCATTCTGAGAAAAAGAGAGAGAGGTGGAGACATTACAAGGAAAAAAGAAAGCAAACATGTAGTGAAACCTTATGCAAACTTGAGCTCCCATTCCAAAACCGCTTTTGTGTTTACACCCGTTTTTACCTCAGCTAATGGAAACAACATAACATATATATTGAAGGAGCAGCTTAAAGTGTCCCATCATGCTCATTTCAACGTTTTGCCTGATTTTTCAAATAATTTTATGAGTATGACATACGATTTTAAAGGCCATAATATTGTATGGGTGAAAGAAAAATTTCTTCTTTTTTTTGTGGCCATTTCGATAAAAACTGAACTAAAAATACTTACTTTCAAAAAAGTCATCATAGTTTATTCTTTCCACACAGCACGTGTACATGCGCAAAGCAGCTATCTTTATTTTCTGCAAAAGAGAAAGAGACATTTGTGACATTCAAAAAAAAAAAATCACTTAATCTGGTGTCAAAAGAAGAAAGTGAGTCAAAGAGCCAAATCAGCACAGTGTTCGTATTTTCAGTCCAGACTAACAGGACAATTCGTTTCCCCAAAACGAAGCAGACAGCAGGAAACATCAGCTTAGATTTTTAAAACACACGCTAAAGTCATTGTCACAGGACCAAAACAATCGGTGGTGTGGAATCATGGGAAATATCACTAAAACGGCACCATTGTGGAGGCATGAATATTGATTGGTAAGTTTCAATTAATTTGATGAAAACATCACATTTCACACCAAAATACAGACAAAATTATTTCAACATTTTGTTGAGCATTTACTAAGCAGGTAAATAGCAGATCATTGTTCTACAAAATCTCCTTACCCTGAACAGTAAGTTGATAAAAATATCATATAATAAAAATATATTAAAACATTATATAATAAAATATTATATAATAAATGTTAGAAGTTTATAATAATTTGGACTGTCAGGTCTGATTTTGATGGAAATGTCTGTGTGTAAACAGAAAGAAGATCTATACAAGTAGATTTTCACCCATTTGTTGTATTTGAGAGGCCCGGTGAAGCCCATGGCCTCGATCAGTCTGGTGAAGGCCCCCACCTCTTCTTCTGTGGCCTGTGGGGTTTCCTTTACAGCACACAGCTGGAAACAGAACACAGAACCACGACTGAGCTATAGTGAACACACACACACGGGCATTCAGAGCAGAGTGAAAGCCAAAAGTGAAGCCAAATGCATATCAAACTAACAGAAAGACAGTCATGCTCCTGTTCTTCCTCAGGTCAAAAAAACTAAGTTACATTTAGTAGGATGTTTACAGCTCTTGGTTTGTAGATTACAATGAAAAACATCAACTCTACAGAACTTCAGATCAACTTAAGCTGGCTATAGTTACATTATCGGCGGCACGTTAGTAAGAAACGTGTTCTTACAAATGTAATGACAGGATGTCATACTGGCCTGTCAAACTATGTATGTGTTGAGGTATGGAAGGGGGCGTGGCTTTGGAGAGCGCTCTGAAGAGAGGGCGGGATCTTGGGCTGTTTTTATATCTAGCTTGCTATTACTGCTATAACTTCTCTGAAATTGCCTACCCTATTTTTAATATCCCAGTTTTAGCTCACCAGAAATCCATGGGCTGATCTTCTACGTATCAACATATGTAGAGATATTCAGTAGCTAATTAAAAATCATAATATGGTGTTTTAAGACGAGGTTGACGAGCATAAGAAAGAAGGCTGAGCTGAGAGACAATCAGAGGACACACACCTGACTTGTGCTGTGAACAGTTCGGCTTTGACAGGGACTCACTCCTGCTGTCAGCTGGCAAGCCACCAAAGCCCTGAGCTGATGTCCATGTTGCTCAACAGCCTGAGAAGCACAAACCAACAAGACATCTGTGTTGGGATTTAGTTTAGCAGCAGTCAAAACTAAATGAATCTGATGCTTCTGGTAATGTGTCATAATGTGTTGAGTTTAAACTTCATGCAAGCAACCAAGATGCCAAAGTTTTCACTTGCACACCATCAGAGCAACACCTGACGCTCGGGTGCAGGTAAAATGACGAAGCATGGGCAGATGTTCTCCATACGTGTGCTCTTCATGGTGCATGTACAGGACAAACTTCTGTGCTGTGATCTACAGGGCAGCCATACTGCTCTGCACCAGGTTAAAGTTCAGTACGTGCATGCAACAGCTCTGAAAGCCTTTCAGATAATATAAACCCGCAATAAAACGCACTTTGCTTTTAATGAATTACCTTCCCGTGGACGGAGGCCGATGCTGCAGCGTTTAATAAATGTCTGACGGCCGCCTGCAGGGGTCGCCGATACATCATTCCGCTAAACGTGGCGATGATGTTGTTGTGATGATGTTGTTGTGATGATGTTGTTGTGATGATGTTGTTGTACCTATAAAGCGTGAATGTGAGACTCTGAAACACGTCGTGTAACGCGTTTGTTATTCACAGCAATGTCAGAAGAGTTTGTCCCGCCCGTAAAACAGTCCGTGTAAAACCACGCCTGCGACATGTAGTTCCGCTCTGTGAGCGTCCCACAAACGCGTCGTTTATCCTGTAATGTTTGCACACCACACAGGACCTTGACGTGTAAATATATGAAGTGCACAGTCATCTCAGTGTTGCCCCAAAAGCATCAGCAGGGTGACCCTAAAGCTGTAACAGAGCGACTCAACACCCCTCAAGTACCACATCTCTGTTTCACACCACAGAGGCTCATTTAAACTCCACACAAGTGCGCATACAGCCCCTCTCAACAATATGTTCAGGTGCTTAATAGTTCCCCAAACCTTCAGGCAACTCACACTGAACTGATCTGAAACCTACGTGCCCAGCAGCGTGAAGGGAAAGTAACTGACCATCCTGCCATCAAACTAGAAATGACTTAAAACCTCATTGTGGTTTTGACAATTCATTATCTTTGCTTCGTTTGTTCAGAAATGATGACCTGGAATGTCTCCAGAAACCTCAAAAAGAGTCTTTCTGAAGATGCTCGCTTACCGTAGAGTATATATGGCAGCTATTAAGTACAGCCCAAACCAAATGACTTCTACTAACTAAAACTAGTGTGTGTACACATCACTGAAACCAGACTGAATGCCAGATGCCTTAAGTCATTCCTAACTTCACTGGCAGTCCCGAAACAATGATTCTGACCTGAAACAAATGCTAAGATCATTTCTTTTACTGTTTTAGCTTCACATTCCTGCACTCGTAGCTGGACATCAGTTGTCAGATCTGCAATAGATTACAGGAGAACACAGAACATACGGTTTGGGTTATATTATTATACGGTTATTATTATATTATATTATAATGTTATCATAGCCTCTGTGACTGTAGGCTCTCTTTCAAGTTCTTAAACAGTTTCCAAATATCAAACACTTCCCAGTAAGGTACGCTGTGTTGATCAACGTGCCGAGACTGAAGCACAACAGGCCTCTGCTTACCTGTGGCACAGGTGTGTAATCTCAGAGAAATGGAGCTCTCAGTAAACATTACTGTTCCTGAGTCCACATCTTTCTTCCTGAGGATGTGCAGCTCTGCACCCAACAAACGGTCCTTCTCCACAGAGCTGATGTTGAAGAGGTATCACTGACGTCTCAGCTGGGACTCACACCTACATTGTGCACTGACAATAAAAAGCTAAATATATTTTTAAAGGCAGTTTTGGAGAGGCTAGCAATAGCAAGCTTGCTTTGAAAATATAAGATCCCGCCCTTATCTTAACTACTTCAACAATTATTTTATTTTTGTACAATCATTATATGTGGCATTTTATGACCTCATATTAAATGAAAGACTGGAATATTTATGTTTATTTAACATCCATCTGTCACACTGCAGAAATATTTAGGTGCACTATAGAAATAATGACTATTTAAAACATGTAAAATAATATATATAAACTCATATATAATATATATATATATATATATATATATATATATATATATATATATATATATATATATATATATATATATATATATATATATAAACACTAGTCAAAAGTATGGACACACCCTTTCATTCATTATTATTGTTATTTTTCACACTGTAGAATAATAGTAAAGTCATTAAAACTATGAAATAACAATAATTGCATGTATAAGGAATATGTAATGACCAAATCAATTTAATATATTTTGGATTATTAAAAGATATATTTCAGATTATTAAAACGAACATCAGCAGGTGCATTCTGGGACGTTTTCATGTATGCTGGACACTTATTGGCAGGCTGTGCTTCATTCTAGCTCATTCATTAAAACAGAATAATGAATAAACTAAATATATATTATTAGTTTTCATCATCAGCAATGATTAATGCACAATTAACATGCATTTGAAACATCTGTAGCGCACCTTGTCTTCTGTCTATAAAGCTGGTGATGGTACTGGTCATGCCAGCCTCCTGCGGGGCACTGGAGCTGAGCTCCCCGCTGCTCAGTGAGCAGTGCAGGGACAGCATGTAGTTGTGCAGCGTGACCTCCTCCAGCTTGATGAGACGCGGGGATGAGACATTTCTTTGTGTGGAGAAATGTGCTGTCGGTGTGTTAACACTGCAAAAGCACAGACGTTTCTCAGGTCAGACTGCATACAAGAGCTCTTGTTTGTGAGGGGCAGCCACAGATTGAACTCATTGTTAAGCTTCATGCCTAGTGGTCTGTACCACATCACTGATTGTCTGTTTACCATTAACAAGCCTGACAGAAGAAAAAACATTGAAGGTTTAGCATTTTTGTTCAAATAACAGAGATATTCGGACAGTTGTCATTAGTAAATGCCATACGGGAAATGGTCATTATCTATTATCTATTATCTCCTTCTATTGCAACTTAAATGTCTGATGTCACCCACTAATATATAGTCAGTTCATTGTTTGATAGTTATGCCTCTACAAAGACTAAAAAATAATTTCCACTCACTCATCATTACAGGCCCACAGAGGAAAGATTTGTAGTCTATGAAATATTTTAGAAGTGAACAGAACTGGAACATTTTAATTAAATATAGAGTTTCCATGACTTTATAAATGTAATAAACTCCATCACTTTTCCAAGCCTGTGTACCACAATTTTAAAAGCACCCGATGTTTCCAGGTTTCTTGTGAGTACAGGAACACTGTGGTCATAGTTTTATTGCACATACATGTATAGTTTGCCATCATCAGCTGTTGAACCTGCTTTGCATATGCAAATACTGTCGAATAATCAGTGTAATATAAAATAAGACTACTAACTTGAGCTGTAGACAGCACAGACTGAAAAAACTGTCCCCTTTTGGACAATTTTAATTACTACAGAAACAAAATCTAAAGAAAACAAATCTTGGTTACCATGTTAAATGTTTTAAGTTATATTAACAGGTTTTAATACCATACAGACGTGAAAGTACTATAAACCAGCTCGACAAAAAACAGCCTGTCGCAAACTAGATGTTTGTTTGAATTTGGTTTGACACTTCAAATGTTTTCTTTTGTAGTTTCCTTTGGGAATCAGCAGGTGGCAGTAAAGTAACTTCAATTCGCTTTTCAGACAGGAATGGTTATCATAGCACAAGGAAATTACAGTGGTATATTTGAACTTCTTCTTTGCTAGTTCTTGACTATTTGATTTTAATAGTTTTGTTTGGCCATTTTTGCTCAGCTGTGTTAGTCTGTGATTTCATTGTGATTGTTTTTAGAACAAAACGAGGAGAACTAGAGCTGGTTAAACTAGAGCTGGAGAATGTGAACAGGGAACATCTAAAGTGTGTCACTGTTACCTGTTTGTTTCTTTCAGTTAAAGGTCAACTTCATTTTATATAAGCATCCTTTCAGGCAGTAAAGGAGTAACCTACATAACCTGTGGAAAACTGTGGTCACTGGTTTTCCCCTGCGGTATTTCTGAGGCACATAAGACTACCTAGCTAACAGGAAACATTCTCTAGACGTTCTCTCAAAGTCACTTTTTTAGCAATATATATCATATCGCAAACAATATTCTTAAGTTGTTAAGGGAACATTTGAAAAACGTTACAGAATTAAACCTTTACATAATATTAATAAAATGTCTAAAAATGGGACGTTTTGAATGTTCCTTGGACTTCTAAATCAACATTTTAAACATTTTTGTTCTTCAATGGCAATACTTGGGAAATTTTCTTACAACCTAAAATTGTTAGCTGGGTAACCTGTATGTTGAAGCTGGTTACTCTTCTTTATTTGCCTTTGGTCTGGTTCAGTTCCTCATGTACACATCAGAAACAGAATATAATGATACCAGGCTCACGAACATTTACATTGCTGTGACACCATGTGAACACGCATGTCTGTTAGGTGTGGTTCATGAAACGATGCATTTGTCAAATAGCCAAATATTTTTTACAGAGTTAATTAGATTAGTTAGTGTTTTCTCAGGTCATACCACTCATTCCAAACAACAGCTTACATTTTAAACTTGTCTGACCAATAAGCAATTAGTTAGAGCTAACCAGTCGTAATTTTTGGATTCAAACTAGATCAATATACCTTGTTATGTAAAGTTGGCCATAACTTAAAGTCCAATCATAAAGGAAAAAAACTAGATGACTAACTTGTAAAACTTGTCTAAGCAGTTTATACAACCGGCCCCATATGTCTAAACAAGCAGAGCTACAAAGTACACAGTATGTAGAATAATATACTAATACTATATAAGTGTAGTTTGTGTTACTCAGTGATTATGTAAACAACATCATAACATGAACACTGTAAAATACAACATGACCCACAAGTCTTAGCTTACTGTAAATGAGAAAACCCAATGCATATGACGACTGACCCTGTAAGTGTATGTTTATTAAAGCTGTTTTTTTCTGTTTGTGTTGCTCTGTTCCTTGTGTAAACGGCCCGTGCTATACATGAAAATAAAAGAGCAGCATTCCTCTACAGTCAGTCCCGGTTTAGACATTTTACAGAATGTTCAGTGGAATTCTGTGGTTCTAAAAACACATTCTGATGTTTATCAGTAAATGTTCGTTTACTGGAGCAGTTCCTCATCTAGTGTTACAGTCAGATATGAGAGCAGAGACGTTAACAGATAAATGAAAATATCATCACGGAAACATTGTCACTCAAGTCCTTATTCAGTTCTGATTCTTATTATCAGTGTATTGTGATGTCATTTCACCACTACGTCACTGTACTTATATTCACAGATAATACGGGAATTTCCACACGTGGTGTAAGTGTGTTTTCCTAAATACCTCAAATTGAGGAAGTGTTTTAAAGAGCTGAGAGCTGTTGTGTTCTTTAAAAATGTGAATTACCGTCACTGCCACATTAACTTTAATAATGTTACAAAAGCAATATTTTCCCCTGAATTAGCACATATACTAATCTGTACATGAACACTATAATTTTGTAGCTGTACCTTGTACAGAAATTATAGTTAGTAAGTTAGACTTCATGTCCACAAAACTTTTGGGGGCCACTGAAAGTTTCAGGGGATTTGTTTAGTTGATTAAATCTTGGCTTGGACCAACAAATTCTTTTAATAACTCTCATAATTAAAGCAAAAACAGATTTTAATTAAGGTTTTGTTTGTGTCTGAGAAACAACAAACTGTTACAGTCAACAAACTCTGTTTGTATTCTTCATCTACACAGATGAAGCGGTTTTCATTTGTCTGGTATGCTCTTGTTTGGGTGGCAGAGACGGGCATCAGCCCTCTGTATTAAACACTGGATTAAGCTGGATTAAGTCATTTCTCGGTGGGGGGAATTTCTGCTCTTTAACATCAAACCAATTAGATTAAATATTCAAGACTTCCATAATAATCCACATTTATCTATTGTAACTTGATCTAAAACAAGCTGATTATAATAGAAAAAAATCAAACAACCTCCAACTCCTTCTGAATAACCAGTGAAGCCGAAATGTTCAAATGAACACCAGGTCTACTGATCGGAGTTCTTCAGTGAGCCAAACAAAAAGCCAACAAAATATCCATGCTAAACTATTACTAAAACCGTTTTGAGGTTATTCATACGACTGTGAAACACCATCTTCCTTCTTCCATTTCTCTGTGGTGATTTCCAGTCTAGGAAGGTGTTTCAAAAGCTGCTGCATTAATAACTTAATTAATACTTAATTAACTCATTCACACCCTTGAGTGGATTCAGGCGCTTTAGATCAATAGAGATTCCCATTATAACTTCAAATCAAACATTTAATGACCTCACTGCCTGAGCTTTATCTTCTGAGAGGAGATACAGTGACATCAGTAAAAGACACAGGAGGGTTATGAGCATCAAACAGCTTTATTTTCAACAGATCAGAACATGCATGTAGAAACCAATGATTCACTGACTTCTTCAGAGGATCAGTGAACTTTATCTGCATGTGACCAAACAAAGCAGCAGATTTTGGTATTTTTTTTTGCCACATGGCTCATTCATGTTTAAGTGATCCAAACATCCTTCTAAAAAACATAAATAGATTCAGCTTCAAAATTGATAACAGAAATAGAAACTCTTAAACAAAATCTGTTGAAAGACTTAATGTTTATATATATATATAATGAAGTAAAATAAAAATTATCACATGTACAACAGCTGATGGGGAAAGCCCCAACCTGCAGGCAGGCAATAAAATATGAGTTAAATTAATAACAAAAACACAATAAAAGAGAATCAAAGACATCTACAAAACACTGAATAAAGATAACAGCTCTAACATTGGTCATTGAATCAAAGGTTTGTGCCAAAGCGAATACCGAATGAAATAAGAGAATTAAACTGTGATTTTGGCATTTAAATATTTAGTAAATAAAATAGCGAAGTTTTACATTTTATTCAAATGGCTATTTACAGATCCCTGGATGCAACAGAAAAATGTCTGTACCTGTGAAAGTAGCTTAGCTGAAAGTCGAGCAGCAATGTAGTGGGTGAAATCTATTAATCAACTTTATAAAAACACCACAGAAATTACAGTCAACATGCGGAATGCACATCAGCCTCAAACACTGTGGTGGAAACAGGTGTACATCAAACACAGTACACCCATTTCAAACGTCACCCTCGACAGCATGACACAGAATTTTGTTTCCAACATATACTGCGTGCCCTCGATTTGGTTTCACCTCTGATGTTTAAAACAATTAAAAGCTTTAACAGCACACAGATTAAGACAAAAACATTTCACAACAAAACAGGCTACAGTAACCACTCCCACTGCAGCACCAATCCTGACAAGTTAAGTGTCAACTGGTGACCCAAAGCCTTAAACTCACAAGGGCTCCACTGCGCCTTCTAGCATT
This sequence comes from Chromobotia macracanthus, assembly GCA_036877525.1. NCBI lineage: Eukaryota > Metazoa > Chordata > Actinopteri > Cypriniformes > Botiidae > Chromobotia > Chromobotia macracanthus. The sequence continues at coordinate 1,047,728 of JAZGTH010000062.1, forward strand.
TAAAAAAAATGAGACATGGAGCATGTGATTCTAAAGGTAACACACGTCACCAAACAGAGAGGGTGTGGAAACAAAGACGGAAACGTCTGAACGGAGCAGTTTGGCAAGACACCCTTCCCTCTGAGTCTCTTTACAAATGAGGTTTCAATGCAAATGTCCAGACTGAGTAAATATTCCTGCGAGGTTTTCCGAGTGGGTTTCGTGGTACACAAGAGCGGCAGTGACCCGACGAGCCGAGGCACTTTATGAGCTTATAGTTCAAAGAAAGGAGAATGTATTTGTGAGCTCATGCATAGATTTCTGCAGTGGGGGCTTTCTTGTAGATGGGTGTCTTGCCCAGTTCGTAACTTCCTTCGTCCTTTTTTTTGATGCGAAGAACGAAATGAACAAGGAGAAAGACGAGTAGGACAGCGAAGATGAGACCGACTACTCCACCTGCGATGGCAGCTGTGTAAAAGAAACAGATATGTGAGGGGACGTGCCCAAAGACAATGTACAGCAAATAGACCCATAAGACAAGCTTAAAGCTGCAACTGTGACTTTTGCCTCTCTGTTTGAACCATAAAACTAGATTATTTGTGTACTTTTTACACATGTTGAAGTTAAATGAAGCCAAACTGACATTTCTCATGAACTCTGACCTGACATCTCAAAATAAAATAAAATAAAATAAATCCTTATTTTAAACAGGTGCAAGTTAAGGAGAGCAAGGTCCAAGATTATGATGCTGTTTGTTATGTACTTGCTCAATAACTGTTCATTTTTAACCAAAAGATACAGATCGCAGTTTTACAATACAATGCATCATTGTATCTGATGACTAAATATCAATACTGAAAATATTAAAAACAATTAAATGCTCTCTAGAAGTCTTAAACCTCTAGAAATAGCAAGGAACAAACATAGTTCATGCCAATACAGTCTTTGATGCATCTCGACCAACCTTCTGTTTGATTAAAAACACTTGCAGAAACTTTGCTGTTTTGTTCCTAAACTTCTAAAATACTAAAACAAAAAATGACCAAACTAATCCAAACACAATGCTGTGAACTGTATGGAGACTGCCATACCCGCAAGCACGTCTTTATTGCTGAATATACTGTCTTCTCCAGCGTGGGCCATGGACACTTCATTGGTTTCAGATTTGTCTTGGTTTGGCACTCGACGCAACACCTCGTTGCTCTTAACCAGAATGGTGTCATCCATGCTGGGTCGCGAGGGAATCGGAGCCATAGAATCAGAGACCCGGTTACTGATTCTGTCCTGAAAAGGATGATCACCACAAAATCTTTTAAGTTATGAACACCGCATGGTTATGGTTTAAAAGATTTTAAGTGTAGTTTGCTTTAGTTTACAGGTTAGTTTTCAAAAAAGAGAATTTTCTCAAGCTCCATTACAGAACATGTTTGTCATTATGATTAATAGGTTTGCTAATGAAACAAGTTACCTGTAAGTCTTCATATAAAGTTAACTCATCTCCAGAGCCTGACATGTCGTTGTTGTCATCGTCATCGTCATCATCATCATCATCATCATCATCGTTGTCATCTTCAAAGCTATCCTCATCAGTTGTTGGGCTGGAGTTAGTAATCTCAAAATCTCTATTAGGAAAGTCACCTGAAGATTCCAGGTCCTTATTGGGTGACTTATTTTTCAGAAGTACCCATGTTTCCGTTTCTCGTACCTACAGATGGACAAAAAAAATAAATAATTTACATTGTCAAAGTATGCTGCAATCTGTAACTTTTGCGTCTCTACTGTCATCCCTGATTGAAACACAGTTGCAGGGTACTTGCAGAGCTGTAAATTCTAAACAACTGCTGTTGTCATCATCTACAGTACCCGGACATGACATAACAGCTGATCTTTCTGTTTACAGACAGACATTTCCTGTGAAATCGGAACCAACAGCTCACATAAATCAATATTATAAACGGTTACAAATTGGAGTAAGGTAAGGAGATCGTGTTTAACACTGATCTGTCATGTGCTTGCTCAATAACTAATTATTTTCCATTTTTAACAAAAAAAAAAAAAAAAAAAAGTTATGAATTGTGGCTTTAACAGTATTTTTAATATAGCACGTTATCAAAAAGTACAAATTCAATCTATACCATGAAGAGACACTTTAATTATTCCTTATATAATTTAGCCAATCAAGCTGCTGTTTTTTCTGATAATTGTTTGAAGATCTCTTTAAAATGTTAAAGTGGTTATTGTCCGAACTTTTATCTATGGCAACAATGATTCTGAAAACACACTTAAAGTAACTGAGACAAATCAATTACCCTGATAATCACATTAGCAGAACCATTTGGCCCAGTGCTGTAAACAGGCTTGTAAACAGAAAACCCTTTAATGGAATAAACGTATTAGAAAAACAGGAGGGAGAACACCAGACTGATGTCCCTTAATCTCACAGTGTCTTAGTCTCTCTCTTAACAGCCGTTCAGGGAGGGTTCAAACCATTATTCCAGCCACAGAATAGTGAGCATTTTATTTTACTGTTGCCATTGCTACAATAGGTTTGGACAATAGCAACTGTGGAAGTAACATAACATTGATGTTTTGATATTTATGTGTTGGATCTGCTTAAACAGGTGACTTACTTTTCATTCATTTTCACCACATTATTATTTTAACCAGTCACTCTAACCAACAGATGAAAAACATTAAATGCAGGAAGTAAACAGAAGCTAAAATTATTTTTATTGATCACCCAACTTACAATTTTAAGTTGTAAAAACACTTCCATTAAGTGTAGCTTTTTACACTAACAACTTAAGAATAATGTTTTTGGTACATAAGATACAATGCTGAAAACATTCTACTAATGTTACTGCAATAACGTTTTTGATAACTTTGAGAACTTTTAGAAAGCGTCAGCCAGTGTTCTGAGAACATTCCCTGTTAGCAGGGCAGTTAATCCGTTCTACAGACTAACATCACCTTTGACTACAAACTTCAGTTTTGTACTGCGGTCACTCCACGACTGACCTCGAGGCTAACAAGTTAGCACAAGTTTGCTGGCAGGATAATGAAAGAATTCACGGTACAGTGGCTGAGAATATCTCCCTAGATACCCCTATCATCCCTAGACACATTTTCAAACATTACACACAGAGTCAACTTCCTGGCCTACACACTTACACACTCAGAATGAACCAATGACTACATCTATAAACAATTTTAAATACACGTGCAAATGAACACGGTTTCTAGCTTACTCACACGACACATTAATGCCTCTAGTGACTCAGAGGGAATCAAGATCGAGAGGGCCTCATTTTCCAGGAAAACTAGGATTATACAGAGAGAGAGAGAGAGAGAGAGAGAGAGAGAGAGAGAGAGAGAGAGAGAGAGAGAGAGAGAGACAAACCACAGGAGGGTGAGAGAGCGAGACATGTTTTCAGGTTTACAGTACCAAAATCCCCCTGCATTTAGAAATTCTCCGCAGTGATTACTGAAGAAGTGTATGAAAAAGTACAGCGGATGCTGCCTGACAGCGCAGAAACTACGAACTGTGGGGTCTTTAAACTGATGGTTAAAGTCGAATGAACAGGTCCTTCACTTCTTAGTAAAACCATAACCACCACCTGAAAAAAAAATAAACCTCCAGAAACTGGACTGAAGAAAGTCCCTCATTCTGCTCCTCACACACAGTGTGGGAAACAAACCATTTCTGCTGTTTGTTTCTCAGCAATAACTCTGTAAAACCTCATCAGCATTAATATGAACAAATAATGTGCGAGGAAACTACAGTTCTTACAGCTTCTGTTTAGTGCGAGACATCAGCTTATTGGCTTAAAATTTGCATTTGAACATTCAAATTGGTCACGACAAAACGCCACACTGTTTAATGTCAATAATGTGTCTCATGTTCAAACAGTACAGTAGCTATCCCTACATAAGAGAGATGAATATTCTCTCGTGTACACTCTTTTATTCTTTAAGTACCCTGTAATGCCAGGGAGAGACCGCAGCCTGTGTAAATTAACCAGCTTAGTAAGACAGGTTTCAGTCAACACTAGCAAAGCTCAGAGTAAACTCGACCATCTGCTGACAAATGCTCTGGCGTCTGTTCCAGTGAGTCAGACGGGGAGAGGTGAGAAGAAGCAAATCAGTGTCTTATCTTACCCCTGATTCACAATGATAAGTTTATGATAGTATTTTAGCATTTGAGCTGCCGTGTCTGATTTTGGGGGAACATGTAAAACAGAAAGAAAAAAAACAGAAAGAAAAAAGGTCAGCTGCTATATCACTATATGACATGTGCGGGTGCTGTAGATGCTGCAGTGTTTGTAGCTTGTTCTTACAGCAGTTGATTACAATATAAACTCGTCATCCACGTTAAGAAAATGACTAGCCAAGTATCCTGCAGATTGCAGTTTTGAAGGCCAATATTTAACTGTCCTTCCAATCTTAGTTTTATGCTGTTGCTCTGTGCATAATAAAGACGCTGGTGTCCCTGATGCTTGTGTTATAAAGATGTTATCTGCTCCCGTCAGCTTCAGTCTTCAGTCTCCTTGCTGTCTTCTCAAGTCATAATCAATTACAGCATTAGCCCTTGACGCAAACCCTGTCTGTCACTCACGCCGATCAGATTTACTTGTGCACTGTGTCAGACAGAGGAAATGTTCCACTTCCCACAAACACACACTTATTTTTATTTATAACAGATCTTCACCCCACACACCCAGCAGGACTGTCACCTGTGTGTCAGTGATTCTCACCCTAACACCTGCTGACAGCCCTGAAGCTTTAGGGCATGTG